>OY747713.1:36642960-36650460 GCA_963556495.2 Valencia hispanica | reverse complement strand
TACACACATACATATATATATATACACATACATATATATATATACACATACATATATATATATACACATACATATATATATATACACATACATATATATATACACATACATATATATATATACACATTGTCGGCTTCTTCTCATAATGTGCTCTGCAACTCACTTCCTGCTCAGAGAGGTGGGGGCGCCGAACTCCAAAACCCCAGCGGGAACTGTTTCAAAATAAGACCCAGAACGTATACAAGGAATACAACAACATCCACATAACACCATAGTTGACACAAATACTGCTAAAGAAACCATTATAGACGTTGCCAGAGTCTTCCATTTACCAAACATATTATTTAACAAATTGTCCCTCTTTCTAACATGATTATTCAAAGTGAGAAGAGTCTGGTTTTTTTTTTCTTTATCTTTACCTTTAAGCAATATATTTTTTCTAATTTATCATTATTGTTTTTTATGTTTTAACCTAATTCTCAATATTCTTTTAGTAAAAGCAAACTCTAGCAATTGTCACCAACCCCAAAAACATCCTACAAAAACCACATCATAATGAAAAAAGAATAAGTAAAACAAAAATTAGTAGTCAGTTAACCTGATTATACTTTAAACACTCCTTAAAATATTTTAGCTTATTACTAAAAAAGTTTTATAAAACCGTAAATACTGAATATAAAGAAAAAATCTTACAAATCGACTACTTAAAAATTCTTTGACACCCTCTTAGGCAGTGTCTAACAATCTGCACCTGTAAATAAAAATCGGTTAGACAACCTGTAAAATACAAGAAAAATGATTAGTAAGTGTTCAGTCTTTATTATTTTGTTCTCTAGTCTTCGCTCTTGTTTATTTCTCTGGCAGCAAGTGGCTACCAGAGTGATGAAAAGATTCAGTACAGTGGACTCTTTATTTTTCCCAAAGTTACTGTCTTTTATGCAGATCGCCCTCACTGAAATGACAGTTACTTCATTAACTGAACATTTCCCCCAATAAACACAAATGCACAGACAGGCCCCGCCTCCAATAGCTTCCCCCACCGATTGTGAGGTGGTCAAAACCTGCTGTGAAATGTGTTTGATTTCTTGCGATCTTTTCTCTTCGGTACAATCCCTCTTCGAGAAAAGCAAGTCCAAATTGCTTATCTCGCCCAATTTTGTTGCACATATAGATTACACTGGATGATTACAGCAACTTCAACCAATCTTCTGGGTGGGTCAGGCCCCGCCTCCTGGCTTCGGCAGTCGACACCGCCTAGTCAGAACCGACACCACCCGCTGCAAAGAGATTTTCCCAGGTCAGCAGAGAGCTGCTGCAGCGTGAGGGACAGGAGAGGGGTCGGAAGGAAGGAGGAGACCAGGCCCTTCAGATGCTGATGATCACTGCGAGGGTCCGGGTCAGGGTGCGATGAAACCTGAGGTTCTCTGCCAGCTGTAAATTTAAAGTTGAATTAGACCGCTCGATGACGCCCTATTTCCCCACGCGTCAACAGTGTCAGCCTTGCTGTGACCCCAGTAGCAGTAACAAAACCTGCTCTCTTCCACTGTGGTAATTCATAATGTATAACAGAAAACCCGTAGTTCGAATCAGTGTAAATCGTGACGTCTTTATCTCTTCCCCATTTGCATGCTTCAATAAGAGCCCTTATCTCAGCATGCTGTGCGCTCTGCTTGCCGTCCAGCTTCCCTGACACGACAGTATGTAGTGAATCTCCATTCTGCTCAACAACTGCAAGACCTGATTTTAACTGGCCCTGTCCATCTCTGAAACAACAACCATCTGTATAGAGCACAAAACCTGTAGGTAAAGGATCAGACCGTAAATCAGGACGTATTTTTTGAGCAACAGAATTCAGCCTGACACAGTCATGCTGCTCCCCAGAGGCGGTGATTTGGTCAGCCATGTTTATTCCTTCATTCGTAAAAATAATGTTTGGTGCCTCCAACACTCTGCTAATCCGCTGCTGACGCAAAGTAGAAAGAGTAAACGTCTCAGAATTAACCAATGCCATAACTCCATGAGATGTCAAAATATTAAGTGGATAACCCCTGACAATGTGTGAAGTTTTCTCCACTAGGTGTGCAATTCCTGCTGCATGTCTCGTGCAAGGTGGCTGTCTCATTTCAATAGCTTGCAGCTTTATGCTAAGATACATAAGAATGTATCTCTGACCACCTTTTTTCTGAAACAAAATCCCATTAACCACCCCATCTGTTTCTGATGTGTTAAGAAAAAATGGACACGTATAGTCAGGAGTGGCTAAATCAGCTGCTTGTGCTAGAGCCTGTTTCAACTTAATAAATGCCTCCTCAGCTGGTATGTCCCATTCTAATTTAGCATGCAGATTTTTCATACCATGAGCATTTACAAGAGCCCTGAGTGGTGTGGTAAGGTTTGTGTAATTAGGCACATAATGTCTGGAAAAATTTGTCAGTCCCAGAAATGACAGCATTGATTTAACAGTGAGAGGTTTAGAATGGGCCAAAATAGCATTCTTGTGGGTGTCCGTCAGTCCAGCGCCTTGAGCGGTCACCCTTCGCCCCAGGAACTGGACTTCCTGCCTGACCAACTGAAGCTTATCGCGGGAGACTTTAAATCCCTCTTTTCCCAAATGTTGCAACACAACTAGAGTCGCTGCTATGCACTTTTCAACAGTAGGGGATGCTAAAAGTAAATCGTCCACATATTGGGTCAGTACACAGCCTGGAGGGAGCTGTACAGTGCTTAATGACTGCTTCAACACCTGATTAAAAATACCTGGAGATAAAGCAAAACCCTGCGGAAGCCTACTATAACGTAGCTTCCTGCCCCTGAATGTAAATGAAAAAATATCCCTGACAGAAGGATGGAGCGGTAAACAGAAAAATGCATTAGCCAAATCTATGCAGGTAAACCATTTTAAATCAGGAGTCAGTGATGCCAGAGCTGTATACGGATTCGGTGTAGAAATGGGAGGGGTTCTAAGGGCCTCATTAATAGCACGCAAATCATGTGCCATTCTGTATTTACCAGTACCTTGTTTTTCCACAGGAAGAATAGGGGTGTTATATGAAGAGTTTGATGGTTCTAAAACTCCAGCTTCAAGTAAGCCTGCAATAGTGTCTGCAATACCTTCCTCAGCCTGAGGTTTATGTGGGTACTGAGAACGCCAGATTGGATCAGAATGTTTCATCTCAAATGTGATGGGTGTGGTTTGCACTAGACCAACATCAGTGGGACCATCTGACCACAAAGAGTCAGGCACGACCTTTAAGGCCTCCACTGCATCAGGATGATCTGTTTTTTCTCTGCCATGATTTCTAGAAAGCTGCAAATGTTCCAGAATGGTAGTATCAGAGAGCTGCGTGTCCATTTTGTACATCTGAGTAGAAGGAGAAAAAGAGACTGAAGGTATCTGGGTATAAACCCAATCCCTTAATTCAACTCCCCTCTTAACCATTCCCCCCAAATCTTTAGCTTGATGTTTCGGATGCAACAAAAGCGATATGTGTGGAAGCGCTTCAGCTTCCATCATATACCATTTATGCTGCTTTGAAGTCAGATCAGCATACAGTGCCACACCCTCCTTCCCCACAAAGCATGGACCCGAAGCCACAGACCAACTTTGGCCTTCAAGTTCTGTTTCAAATTGTTCCTGATATAAGGTAGGATCGCCCCTCTCATAGAGGAAGGTCACATGGAAAGGATCAGGCGGTGGAACAAAAGGCTGGAGTTCAAGCAGCCAAGGCTTCCAGCATCTCAGAAAGTCAGCCGCAGAAGATTCATGTGCAGACATCGTAGTCAATCTGGCCCAGAAAATATCAGCCACTTGTGAAGTGTCATCCTTCAGCAAAAATTGACCACTCATGGTGTCACAGCAATGCGTACGTCCATTCGGAAAAGTCACCATAAGTCCATCAGGGGTACATAGGATAGTATCACCAAGTTTGATAAGCAGATCTCTGCCTAACAAGTTGACAGGCGTGGTTTGAGCAATGACAAAAGGATGTGATAGTCTTTGATCACCCACTGAAACAGGCAATGGTTGAGTTATAGGGAGAGTCATTGGAGCCATATGTAGAGGTGGCTGACCGGGAGGTATAGCGCCCCCTTGTGGGTGTGGGCACTCCCTCACCCAGTGTTCATTGGAGCCACACCTGTGACAACCATTAGCACCCGACTGCCCTCTCCCCATGCCTCTAAAATCCCCAAACCTGGCCCTGCCACGTGACCTGCCATGAGGCTGCCATGTCCTATAAGGAGCAGTAAATGGCGGATTCGGCGCAGCTCCAGCATACATCACAGGAAAAGAAGTCAGCACTGTCGCTGATCCAACAGTAGGTGCTGCTTCAGCCACCATCTGCTTCACTTTCTTAGACTGATACAAGTCAGTCAATTTATTCTGAGCCTCTTTTAACTGTAGTTTTAACAAAGCAGTCTCCATTTTCTTATTCTCCTCAGCGTCCTTTAACGCAGAATCTTGCACGTCTTGTAAATAATATGTTACGTGTCTTTCCCATGTAGGCTGATCATAAATGTGTGAATCAGGATTCCGTTTCATTAATGTAGCAACAGACTCTGGCATGCCTGCTAAAACTGCTTCTCTAAACCAAATCCGATTATTTCCCGGATCTCGAGGGTGTTCTCCAGTAACTGCAACCCATTTATCTTTACATTTTGCTATATGTTCTGCGGGGGTAACATCAGTTGACCAGGGAAATTTCAAAATTTTAGACGCAGGCGGAGTAGGATATTTTCTTCTGACCCACTCGGCAAGCTCATATGCATGATGTGTGAATGGGGCTTCATCAAGTACACATGCTAGCTGACACTGGAGCATCATCTCATTATAATCTGTCAATGTCAACATTCTACCCATAATAGCTTTCCAATCCCCCACCGCTAGGGTTTGCCCTGAAGTCAACTGATTTAATTTATTTATCCAACAGTTTCCTCCACCAGTCAAAGCAGGGAGTTGCAGAATGATGGCAGATACGTCAGCCATCTTCCATGGTTTGTAAATTACTGAACCATCTGATGCTCCCACTAAAGGAAGCATTAAATCAGGGCCTCCACTTGCCCCCAGTGACACCTGAGATCTGGTATTCTTAAATGGTCCTTCACTCCCCTTGTCCCCCAACGTCTGCATATTTTTGACCTGTAGAACCGCTACACATTCATCACGTTGACTGGGGCTGGCACTCCTAAAAGGTCTGCAGCTTGACCCCTTACCACAGATGCTAATCTTTCCTGATTCTGCAGCATCCCATCCATCCGTCGCTGAACCCCAGTTAACCTGTGTTCGTGCTGCTCCATCTCATCCATCAATTTAGCATTATACGCCAAAAACAATTTATCGGTGCATTCTAATGTGTTGCTAACTAAATTTAGTAGGTGTCGCTTTTCCTCCCCAGAACACATTCTGTGAGAGACTTCTCTTATAATCCCCTCGGGCACCATGACGAGCCCACCTGGCCGTCATAAGGCCCTGGAACTGGTTTTTATCTTTTTTTACCGGGCTTATCAACTAAAACAGAATATAATTTAGAAATGTATATTAACAATTGGGCATCTAAAGTACGCCATTTTCGTCCCTGTGGAGCAGAAAGTAATTTATATTTGGCTGCCATTGAATATTCGTAACAAAAATCCAAAATGGATTAAAATTTAACAAAATAGGTTATTTATATTAACTCTATAAATTATTTATTTTAATTGATAAATTATCAATTCGTAGGCCCAAATTTATCCCAATATTAATGCAATTAACAGTAAAGGCAGGCACCGTTTTTATTTATTTAATTTATTTCTTTTTATAGTGAAGGAGTTTATATATTATTTATCCATACAACATTAACCTTAATAAAGTTTTAGGCAAAGCCGAAACGAAGGAAAGCTAAAAAGGTTTATAACGCACTGTTTATCTTATCATTAATTTATTTATATACGGAGATTATTGCCGTTTCATCTAAAAATCAAAGAATTCCTAATAGAGTCCGGCCTGCGCCAAAACTCGGGACGCACACTTCGGTGAAACACACGAAGAAATAGAATTCTCCCAATATAAGGCAATTTGTATTTATCATTAAAACATATACCGAAAGAAATACGTTTAAAACTCGCTTTGCAACACAAAATCGTCAACAGTTTGCTCCAAAAAAAAAAAAACTCCGCCGGACTGACAGATCAAAGTCCGGCCCAATAAAACTTCTGGGTCACACCGCGGAATGAATACGCCGGTGCACAGATGGCTAATTCTGCACTACGATGCTAAACCTAACAAACCGTACTCATAAGTAGACCAACCAAGAACAAAATGCCTCCAACAAAACCACACTTCGCCATCAATACTCGAATGACTGTTTAACCGAGCCAAATAAATACAGTTCGGAAGCTAAGCTACCAAAGATTAGCTGTCATCATGAGCAACCTAGCTCAACCGGAAGCCAAACGTGACCGCTCCGTTATCATAAAGTTATTTTATATATATTCTATAGAGTTTACTACCAGTTATCCATAATAACAGTCCTATATATATGTGTTCGACAATGCTTTAGACGTGTTTACGTAGTTGCACAAGGTTGAACCCCTTTATTTCCAGGCGAAACTCATCCAAACTGTGCGTTAGCCGTAAGCTAACTTATGGTGGTACTTTAGCCGACTGAAAATGATATTCCCTTATTCCTCTACAATGTCAAGCTTCTACGCTTATTGTCTATACAAGAAGCGCGGGCATTGTCTAGGCGTTTAAGATTCGCAGAGGAATTATGGTTTTAGATTCAGTCGGTTAGTTCCCCTAAATGAGAAGTTTATGTGTGGCCGGAGTGCAAGAAGCTACCTGGTAGCCTCCTTCCGTCACCGCGACTTCCCCAATCACCCACACATTCATCCGAGAGAAAGAAAGAACAACAATTTTCACAATCTCATCAAACACTAACCTCTACCGGAGCCACCTAAAGCCGGACCTTTAAACACAATCCAATTCACGTGGCTCAAACGTGCGTTTGGAAGATACGCTGGCCTCTCCAAGGTAATCCGTCTAGGCAACAGAGAGCACATAGGCTCTGCTGCTGTCTCTTCCGCTTGTCAGCCCGGGAGATTTCCGACAGCGTCCCATCGGAAGTGAGCGGCCAACTCTCAAGCCCCCTGGTCCGTACTTTGGTCGGCCCTCAACCGAAAGAACAACACGTCAACATTAAATGGAGAACGTTTAAATTGATCAATACCTATTAATTTGGTGTTAGCGCTTTTTCAGATTGATACAAAACCACCCGGGTGTTGATTAGCAAGGATCAATCCAGTCGCTCTCCGATTCTCTGTTGAACTCAAAGAAAAAACACAAAATCACTACAATTGCCACAAACACATGTATCAATCAGTTATGCCACACTCATTACTCACACTCAATCTCTCCCAGCCCTGAGAAAACTCAAAACCAAATCAAATGCCCGCATCCTCCACCATTTTGTCGGCTTCTTCTCATAATGTGCTCTGCAACTCACTTCCTGCTCAGAGAGGTGG
>OY747713.1:36615460-36640460 GCA_963556495.2 Valencia hispanica | reverse complement strand
ACAGCGCCACATTGTAATGGCAAAAAACAGTATCTCAGGGTTTCCATTATAAAGAAGACTTGAGTCCAAGAAGGCGTTTAAGTATTTAATTCAAACATGTCTGGCCAGACACGGAGGGGACAGAGTTACTCGTGCATCACCCTAACCAACATTTCTAACTAACCGCTTAAATAGTATTCAGCAATCATTGTTTATCTCTGTAGACGTCTTCTCCATCCTTCACGCCCCGCCTCCAGAGTAACTGCTTCACGCGAGTCATAGCAACGCAGAAAGCAGCTCATCCGAAGGCCAGACTGTTATCTTACTGCCCCGGCGTCTGTCTCTCTGGTGACCTGACACATATATCTTTCTCATAACATTAAGCTGGAACAATAAGCTTGTCATTTTACCCTAGATGGATTCACTAGACAGAGAATATACACTTAATTCCTAATTGCATAACAATTTTCCAACACAATTCCCTGCTTTTATTAACTTAAATAATACCATAAATATAAAGGAAAATTTAAAAGTGCTATCACAAATCTCCCTGAAAGGTTGGTAGGTTGATCAAAAAAAAAAAAATTTCAAAACACAAATTACAATCAGACATGAGACATGCTTGGCCATGGAATTAGTTCACAGTGACAAATATTAGATCCTTCCCGATGACGTTGCTGAGACTCCTGTGCATTGAGACCGAAAACCCACGGGGTCTTCTTACGCCATTTTCTTGTGGGCAAAATGTCATCTCAACAGCCCCTCGCCCCAGAGGCGGCCATCCATAGGTCTCGTCATCGGTCAGGATGTTCTAGATAAAACACAGAACAAAGGAGAAATTATGTAGCATCTTCCAGTACACTTCAGAGGGTATTACATCAACACTAGGTGTTGAAATGTATACTCTTCCATTGTGCTGTTGGTTGTCTGTTGCTGTGAAGTCAGCCTCCGCCAGCATCCAGTGACCCGTAGCCACCGATCAGTCCTTCCTCAGAAAGGAGAGAGTGGTCACTCGTCAGAAGGTCCTTCAGTGAGAACCTCCCCATGCGACCCTTGGGAGCTGAGCTAATTAGGTATTAGAGCGTTTATGTTCAAACATAGGTGAGCCAATTCACTAAAGGTGAATAGGATGATTATGACAAGTATAACCCACACCCTCGGAGTATGGTTTCAGATCAACCTGATGCAACTGTGTGCAAAAGCAATTCTAAACAACTCACAACCTGGTTAATGAGCCAAACCTCATCAACTGAAGCTAGATTACAATTAAGGTAAATGTCTCCAAATCACTCTGTACTAAATCCATGCCAAGAAAAAGACAACCAACCATTCCAACTTGTGAGAGTAAAAAATCCCAAGAATCAGCCAATCCCAGCAAGAAGTAAAGAAGGTTTTCAGATCAAATTAAAACTTTGTAAAGTTCCCACACACAATATGTACTACAAGTCTGAACCCAAACCGAAATGGAATATTAAGTCAGACGTCAAGTCCAGGTAGTAAAAAAACCCCTCATTAATGTATGACAGAGTTATGATAAGTAACAATTCTCTTCATAATCCCTTAAAAATCTGTTCCAATTACTATCAAATCCAATTCCCCCCTTTTAGTAAGGCATCGTCTTGCACATGCCTTAAAAATCAAGAAACAATAACTTCAACCGCTTCTCCAGTGTCAAGAAAAGAAACATAGTAGGTTAAAGGTCATGCATAAGACACAACCTCAGAACCTGTGGATCCTGCTGCTGCCACTGCTGAGGCAGCTTCAACCCCCAGATGATCATATCCCAATCATTTAGGTTTGCAATTAGGTTCTTATATTTGAATTACCTTTTTGTTGAAAGTGTGCTATACAAATAAAATTGCCTTGCCTTGCAAAAACAAAACAAACTAATAAGTTCCCCACATGGTTACCAAATGTATTTAAGAATTTTAGTCCTACTTGCATGAGCTACAAAACACTTCATTTCCCTCTGGGATCAATAAAGTATTTTGAATTGAATTAGACAACTTCTTCAGACCCTGCTTTTCCAGAATCTAATTGATGTTACAGTAAGGATTATCTTTGCAACCACCTTAGTTAAAATTGTTTTACTCAGGACACAGTTTATTTACCTAATTAATATCTCTGCTGCTGTTATTTGCTCATCTGTTTCTTACAGTTAATTCTCTGTTAACTCCTTGAAAAAAAATACATTTATTCTAAATGCACAATTTTAAAACCTGTACAACTGTAAAACATCTCTACTTTTCAATTTATCTAACTCAGTTGCACATTCAGATTTGAATATGCCACTCTATTTTAATAACAACGATGTCAAGTAACCTTTTTACCTGTACCTGATACTCTTGCTTACGAACGAAACGTTTCTTCATTGCAGTTTCAATTCAATTCAATTCAAATTCAAAATTACTTTATTAATCCCAAAGGGAAATTAAATGTTGTTGTAACTCATTATGCAAGTTCCTTCAAAGATTTGTTGTAGATGCTGATGGGTGTGGGTAGGGATGATCTCTTGTAGCGCTCTGCAGATCTGAAGAAGCCTCTGACTGAAGACGCTCTGTAGTTGTATGACAGTCTGATGTAGAGGACGCTCTGGATCTATGGCGTCTTCTTTTCAACTCATCAGGGTTTTGTGGCTGTAGTTGAGGTATTATTTGAGCTTTTGTGATGTTAATCAGCTGCTGCCAGTTGTAAACCACCTTGTTGCCATGGTTATGCATCATAACAAATGTCCAAAAATAAAAAAGTATCAGCAAAAAAAAATCCTTCCAGCTGCACAGCACCCAAAACCAGAGAGAACAGCTGTCCACAAAAACAATGTTTCTACCAGAAATGGAAGAATTAAAGTTTAAAAAAAGAAAAAAAAAAACCCACTGATCTGTGGGATGTTGCATTACAAGGTTTAACTGGTGGGCATAACAGTGAACATAGTAAGCATTTCCATAGGAGTCCTGGACCTTACGCTGAACTCCACCAGTGGCTCCCCTCATCACTGATGCCCCATCATAGGCCTGAGCGATCAGCTTCTTTTCTTGTCCCTCGGGAAGGATGGTGCGCAGCCTTTCCAATAAGGCACCAGCAATTGCATCCGCTTTGGCAACGGAGAGCTTAATAAACTCAAAAAACCGCTCCTGGACATTATGGGTGCTGACAATGTATCTTAGAACCAGGACTAACTGACAGTGTGTGGAAATGTCAGTAGTTTCATCAGCTTGGATGGCTAAAAAGTCAGCTGTTTTTACTTCATCCAAGATTTTTTCTCTCAGAACTGCCAGAATACAGTCCAGTAACTCATTTTGTACCGTCTTTGATGTGCCTCTAAAAACTGTTGCATTTTCAAGGTGATCGTTCAAGTCCTGGTCAATGGAGGCCATCAAGTCGACTAAACCTCAGAAAAATTCCGTGGTTTTCACAACTGTCCCTTTCATCATCTCCCCGCAATGCAAGTTCAAAAGCACCACAAAACTTAATACAGTCAATCAGTTTAGATAAAATATGACGATTCTTATCAACCTCTTCATTGTGCCTTCTTACCACAACGCGGTGTCCTTCATCCAGCTGTGCTGCTATGCTAATTTTTCCTAGCACGGCTAGCTTGATGCAATTTACCATATGAACTTTTTTTTTCTCCTTTGACTGCTGGTTAATGATGAGGTCAGGCTTGTCGGGTCCCAACTCCTTAACCAGGATTTTCTCCTCCATTGGTCTCCTTGTAAATGGGTTTATAAATAAGGATCTCACCGAATATGGTGGAAACTGCTCTTCGCCATAGACTGTATCCGTATCGTTCGTTAAGTTCGCCATCATTACTCTTGACTGACCGCGAAAGCCTCAAAAGAAAAAAACCTTAAATCTCGCGTTTTATTCTGCTGCTTGGGGCAGAACTTTCAGCCCCCCAAGACCATAAAATTCTGAGTGACTGATTGGCCGCATATTTATTAATTTACCCTAGCAGCAGTACATGACTGGCTATTTGGCTGCACCGCAGGGGCGCTTTTTCGACAGAAACGATGCAAGTCTGTCTGTGGAAATTCGCTGGTGAATGAAAGTCACTAGGTGGGAAATGTGGTATATCTTATTCATGTCGCATGTAGGCACATACTGGTGGGAAAAACCGAATTAAAAAACTGAATTTGTGAAAATATATTTTACATTTTTACCCCCTCTTATCAGGGAGGGCGGTGCCCCAGCGCCCCCTATGGGCCGGCCGCTACTGGTCCCTAGAAAGACCTGGTTGTCCACCTAAACTGAAAGCACTGGTAGATAGCGTTAATCAGATAAGAAAGGACAGGGAAGCTAATCAGAGCTGATGGAAAGATGGGTGGAGCTAAACCGAGGTCAATATCGGAAGAAAACTTTTCAGACCCTCCAAAAGATTAGAGTAACTAAACCCCAAAACAACTTTTTTTTGCCTATAAACTGTATAAATGGGTATTTCTTTCAGTTTCTAGTGATTTTTTTAACATTTTGGTGTAAACTTGATTAATTCTACACTTTTTGGTCTAAAAACGTCTAAGTGCTGCCCTCTTAGGGTTGAACGGTGGCTACTGCATTTGAATTTTGTGATTGGTGGAGAGCGGTACATCTCTACGTCACAGGCTTCGACTGTGTCACAGCAGCCATGGTCTCACAGACACGCCCCGTGCGTTAGGGGATAAAACTATCAGACATACCGGCCCTGTGGCGAGTTTGGAGTTGGATTGGTTTTTCAGGTTACCATTATTCTCACATTAGCACTTAGCTAGCATAGCTAACATACTGTTTTGACTCCGAGACTGGACCCATCCTGTCTCTCTCTCCCTCAGCAGCAGCGCCAGCCTCGGGCAGCGCTGACTCAGCGCCCTGAGCAAGCGGCTCGAATTGATACGGCTCGCGGCCGCTGGGCTCCATAAAGCCTCCCTCTACCTCCGGTGACAACGGAGGAGATCTGCTGGCTCAGGGCGCTGGGTCAGTCGAGGCAGAGGGAGACAGGAGGAGTCCAGTCTCTGAGCGGTGATGCTAACATAGGCTAACGTTCAAAACAGAGCGCCGTTTCAGTTCGCAATTCAAGGTCGGGGTAATTTAGAGTAAAGATCTCACAGCTAGGTATTCAGTTTGTGGGGGAGGTCGGGGTAATTGGAAAAACAGTGAGATTTAGATACAGAGAACGTCTAAGCGCCACGTAGCAAACACCTCCCGACACTAGAATCAGCCTACATCTTTAGGTGTTTTTAGGAAAAAATCAAACAACAAAAATATAAATTACTAGCTTGACAAAACCAAAAGAAAAAAGTTTGACTTATATACTGAAATACAGCGACTACGCCGGAGTTTGCAGCTTTATCTACAGAACCGAGTCTTACACGTTAGCATCACATTAGCCTCTAGATGGCTAACGGAGATCGACTCGGTTGTGTAATTCACATTACTACTGTAAGGCATAGAGCTCCGGGAGTTGAATTCACTTCTCCCAGCATGCAACAGTTAAAATCGAATGGGCGCCATTGTGGCAGGCAGTCTCCCGCAGTTGTTTTTATTTGCTGCTAACCCAAAGTTAGAAACGGCAAATATGGTGGATACCTGTTGTGCCCCAGGATGCCATAACAGACGCGGATGAGATAAGGGAAGAGCGTTCTATAGGATTCCCAAGGATCCAGAACACAGAAAACAATGGATCATTGCCATGAAACGCGCTGGCGATCAGGCAGAAATGAAGCCGTTTCATATCGGTTTTTTGAGTGATTTACCTGTAATTCAGACTTAATACCGTTTGTTTGATAACTGCTCTTGTAGCATTAAGTGATGCAAATTATTTAGAAATAAAAATACTTTATTTCCTGAGATGAACATACAAAATGTTGCACAAAGACATAACCTAGCTACGGCCCGTTGCTCATGGTAACCAAAATCAGGACAGGTCTCCCTCCCGGTGACAACACAATCCTTTGCAGGAAGATTCCAGATCTGGATCCCGATGACAAACCCCGATTGAGTCCATTTATATCCCTCCAGACTTTTATATGCTTTAAGCGATGCTCCGGAGCAGGACGAGGGAAAGTTGATCAGGAAATTGTATATGTCAGTGGATGAGCGTCATTTTAGCCGGTGACGCCGGGGATATTTATGATTGATGAATTTTTTCCCCCCCACGACTTTTAAAAACTTGATGCGGAATTTCTTACCAGCTCGAACATCCACATTTCCACATAATCAGTGTCTGAACGGACTATTATTTAAATCACTTCATTCCACTTTCTTGTACATTCATATTATACGGCAGTGGATAAGTCGAGGTTTTAAAAGACTCTTAGCCGCCGCAAACATTCCCAGAGCTCAGAGTCCTGCAATGTTGCGAGTACTCGTTTAAAGATGGAAAAATACATAAATTATACTTCAAGGGTCTGGCGAAAGTTTCTTTGCTGCGGTTGAAAAAATATTTATGGGATATTTTTGTTTGTTTAACACTCCAATGTGTTTGTGGAGAGAGCATGCCAGAATATTTCCCCAACTTTGCGCTGACAGCGGAATGTTCTCGCTATCTAGGCATCCTGCGCTGCCAGAGAGAGACTTTTCTGAAATGTATTTGATGCAGAGATCCCTGTGCAGAAATGAAAAATTGTCCACAGTCCCTGGCTTTAACTGTGTTCTCAGTTCATGAATCGCAAATCCCGCTGCAGTAAAGTCTGTCTGGCAGCGCAGGATGCCTAGATAGCGGGAACATTCCGCTGTCAGCGCAAAGTTGGAGGAAATATTCTGGCATGTTCTTTCCACATATCACTATATATCAACACAATTCTCTTTGGGAGTCTCAAACAAAACATTATGAAACAAATATATTTTCTCACTCGCAACCCGCCCTCATTAAAGAAACTTCCTCCCGGACCCCTGAAATTTAATTTCACAACTTTATGATGTAAAAAACCTAATGCGGGTCACCCGCCCTGTTGCACGACTCTGAGCTGTAAGTTAGTGCTGAAGTTTCTCCACGCAGAACGGCAAGGGTTGCCAAGGGAACGCGTTTTATTGTTCCACATATTCTTCTGGGGCGAGTATATATAGCCAGCATTGTTCTTTGTGCTATGATGTGGATTGTAATGAAGCCATGCAAGCAAACAGCCTAATGACGGTTTTCAGTGCCGTTGGTAAAACAAAACACGTAAGCTTATGGCTTTCAACTTTTATTGATGGAATAAAGATGCGATTTTCAACACCTGTTTATTCTCTGTAGTGCATAAACGTGAAACAGATTAATCTTTGTAGACTATATGAATAATTAATAATTGTCCTAGCCATCTTCAAACCACACTTAAGTTTATGGTTATTGTCCCCAGCAAGTTTAAAAACAAACTGACGCTGTTGTGAGAGTATGTCCGGTAAAAGGTCCGCTCTGACAGCTTCTGAAGTTTTAAAAAGTATCCCAGGGGCATGGCAAGGGTCGGAGATGTTTTAATATTTTTAATTTCCCGGTATAGACAATAATATCTTCCGTTTTAAAATGGGGAGTAAACTCCGATGGAGTAAAATCACAGCCAGCGACGTTCATTTTGGTGAGGTTCATGCCTGCCAACATGGCGCCTACGCTCTGAGTCACGTGACGTCCGGAGCTCTATACCGTGCAAACTATGTTCATCCACCTCCACACATTGAATAAATAGCTTTTCTCTGTATAACAACGTCATGCCAGACCAAACACTATAACCCCGGTGAAATCATTGATTACTTACCTATCTATTAGCAGCTAACTCAGCGTCCGTAGTACATGGCGGTAGTTTCAAAAGAACTCTCCAACGAGGAAAAGCCGGCCCAATATTTACTCTGGTCTTTGCTCTCTCTCTCTATCACGTTCTCTTTTTCTTTTTCTAGCTTCTTCTGATATGGGATTCCTCAGTCTCTTTGGTGGATCAGCCATCTCTACAGTCTCTGAACCATTGACTGAATATATAAACACTCTAAACAGCGAGGCCGTATGACTCTGTCATAAAGCAGAACTCAGTCGGTACTTCCGGCGGCGAACCACCGCTCAAAAGTTCTATAGTGCAGAAAAAAGCCAAGGACCCCGTAAGGTGGTGATAACTCTAAAAATGAACATAATAGATGATAAAATTACACCATAACTTTTGAAAAAACCAATATATTAAGGTGTAAAAGTTGCGGGATGCAGCTTTAAAGCAACACTAAGTAAGTTTTGCTCTCGGGGTCCCCCTAAAGTTGGGGAAAAGGTATTGTTTTTTACTGCTGTCGTAAAATCTGTTATGGTTACACCAGGGGATTCACGTGCGTTGACAAGCGACACCGTCTAACGTTCCCAGTCAAATGTCTTCATTCCAGGTACATGTTCTATATTTCAGCATGTCATATGTACGGCGGCGTAGAGCTGTCAGCCATATAATAAAGAAATTAGACCGTATCACGTTATAACGTGATGGTTTATTATAAAAACGTGAAACTATCTCATTATAACGTGATCGTTTCAAGTTGTTTTCACGTTTTTACAATAAACTATCATGTTAGAACGTGATACGGTCTAATTTCTTTATTATATGGCTGACAGCTCTGTTCTGACGATCTGTGCTACCTCCTCAGAATGTCTTACCGTAGCGCGCATCTGTCGGTACTACCCCTCGAAAAGTATGTTTACATGCCGAAAACAACAACTGTTAGCTTTGATGTTAAACATAATCATCGGAACATATTTTTCAAGTGACGGGATTGAAGTGGCAGTTTAGCAGTAATGCTTTACATAGCAAAACATTATGATAACGAAAACTTTCCTTTCAATCCACAGAACATGCTACCCGTTTAATATAAAGCTAAAACTAGCACATAAAGATGCACTAAAAACCCTGATCAGAATATCCTACCTGTTAAATAGGCCTTTAGATGAATAGCACACTCTGGAAATCTGTTATTAGTTTGTAAAGCAGCTAATGAATGTATACCAAGCCAGTAAGACGTAGAGCAGATAGCAGTATTATTACTCCAAAATATTAAAATGTAGTAGCCTATGATTATAAGCACAAATACCCCGCAAAATACACCTAATTTACTGTACGACTCTAATTAATGGGACTTGTTTACATGCAGTGTAACAATATCACAGAAGTGAAACTAACATACAAGGGCTGTCATGTAAAGTTGAAACAAGTAGCTAAAGGAAAGCCTTAAAATATTTTGAATGTGCATGCGCAGTGCTACAGGGTAGCACAGATAGTCAGGACACCGGCGTACATATGAATACAATTTCGGCTCCGTCATGATGACAATTGTTCAAGCTACCTGCTGCTAGGTATCTTCCATTTATATGGACCTACCGAGTATGCTCCACCCAGAGAGACTTGCAAGACGCTGCACCTACCGGCTTTTGTGAAGCCTGCCGTAAAGCAAGTCACATTTGTAGTCTCATTTGAACTACAAAACCGCTACCCGACGACCCAAACTTACATAGTGCTGTTATGGCCGACAGAGGGCCGCAAAGCGAATGCAGGAGTGCCGTTTCACCCTGTTATGAGTTGATGAACCACTGACACGAGTTCGAAAACATTATTTTAAGGTAAAAAAACAACAACTCTTTAGTGTTGCTTTAAACAGTTGAGTGGAGGTTTAGCTTGCAGGACCGCTAACCTAAATACACAGTCAGAAAATTGATGTTCACAGATACTGTGCTTCTAGTCTCAATGAGCCTGAGCTGTTTCACAAAGAATGCACAGAAGTTTGTAGATGTGCAAAGCTGGTTGAGATATAACCCAAAACTGTGCAGCTATAACTGCAGCAAACTGTGGTACAAAGTTTTGGGACAAAAACATTTGGAAGGCGTGTTTAATTTATTTTCCACTTCCCAGGAATAAATTACACTGCTTTGGTCTCATATAAAATCCCCGTAAAAAAATATTGGACGTATTGAATTAGATTAGTGTCAAACAGTTAATTGAGTATGAATACTTTTGAAAGGAAGTATACAACAAAAAGCATTTTAATCAGTTATTAGTGAGACACTTTATTTACATTTAAACCCTTAAACCTTTTGTTTCAGATTTAAAAGCTGATTTTTTGTTCTTCCTTTGAACATCATCTTCAACTTCTTATAGAATGTGCTGCATTTTACCACAAGGGGGCAACAAAAGATCATTATAAATGTGCACACAAGACACCAGTTCAAATAAATACATAACCTACTAACCTGCTTAATCTGGATCAAAAGAGAAGAAGACAACAGTTGGCATGACGACAATGTAAATAAGCTGTTGGTTCTTTACAAT
This sequence comes from Valencia hispanica, assembly GCA_963556495.2. NCBI lineage: Eukaryota > Metazoa > Chordata > Actinopteri > Cyprinodontiformes > Valenciidae > Valencia > Valencia hispanica. The sequence continues at coordinate 36,630,246 of OY747713.1, read as the reverse complement.
AAATTTATATTTCAAAAAGATTGATTGATTATTTCATGCATTTCAGCTCCAGTCTGCTACAATAAAGGAAAATTCACTGTGTCTGGGGTGTAAAGTGGGGCAGGGGGGCATAATTAAACTGGTTAGTAGGAATATATGTAACAGAAAGCAGCAGGGTAAATCTGCACAATATTATAGACAGAAACCTCAGCTTCAAACTGGAAACAATAGACAAAAAGCTCTATGTGTGGGATCTTTATACAATACCTGTTGGTCTGACTTTGAGTCTCAACTGCCATGTCACAAATAAGGAACCATTGTCTCAGTTTACTTCCCTACTGGCACATTCATAATAAAGGTAAAACAAAACATAACAGAAGGCTCCGAATGGTGTTTAACCCTCCATTCAATTCTCTATGTAGGCTATTTCCATCTGTCATGTTTCAAACATGACAAGAGGAAGTAAAACATGCATATCTAGATTTTATTGCTGATTTTGGAGTGTCTTTAACTACAACAACATGTGCGCTTCTGTTTGCTTAGCTCACAGAGTAAATACGAGCAGCGCTTTTAGTTCTTCCAAAAGTCAAACGTTATCTCTGATCACTCAATAGTTCCCCTAAAAATGCTTTGTTGCAAATCCATCTCTTGCTTTGTTGTTTTCCCCCCGCTTTCCCGCCACAACAGCAGGCGGATCCAGTGTTAACCGTTAACTGCCCCAAGGAGGGAACACCTTATCATCCAAACAGAGACTGATACACAAACCCAGCGGTTTCCCTTCGTCTTTAACTCTGACAGAGCTAACCGATCAGCAGCATCCTTCTTATCAGCTGCAGTCGTCACCCAATGTAAATCAGCCGCAGAGTTGTTAAAGCTGCACACCAACTGTTGCACCAATCACAAATGTGCTGACCAACTGTGGCGAGGAGCATTTTAACCAGCCCCTTATGTGCCTCTATTGGAATTCATCCGAAGTCTGCTTTCAACAGGAGAAGGCAAGACTGAAAGCTGACACAAAGTGGATCATAAAAAGTCTGCATACTCCATGGTAAAATGCCAGGCTTTTGTGTGGTGCAAATAATTACAAGATTAAAATCAGTTCAGACCCTTTTCCACCTTTATTGCAAAACTTAAATCTCTCAGGCCGAAGAATTAAAAAGATATAGAATAAAAATACAGCGGCTGCAGACGTCTGCACACTCTTAAACTAATACTTTGCTGAAGCACCTCTTCAGATCACCCATTTGACTTTCAACCCTTGTTCAGGTCTGGACTCTCCCTGGGTCGTTCAGAACCTTAATGTTCTCCTCATCAACACATTCTTTTGTTGACTCGGATGTATGCTTTCTAGCAGAGAAACCTGAAGCATCTGTGTTGAAAGTGACTTTTTTTGAGCTGCTCATGACTCCGTCCACCTTGACGAAGGCCCCGCTTCTATTCGGGGGGGGGGGGGGGGGGAGCAGCTCATAGCATGGAGCTGCCACCACCGCGCCTTAATTTGGGTAAAGTGTTGTGTTGGTGATGTGCAGCGTAGGTTTTCTTTTGCGTATCTTTTGGAATTCCAGACAAACGTTCAACCTCGGTTTTCCCAAAGAATTATGAGAGCCTTTTAGCGGATTCTTGCAACGTTTGCCTCAGTACCAGCTAGTATTTGCTCTAATAATATTGCCGTTGATCTGTTGGCTAGTTTCCATCTCAAAAGCCATTTCAGCAGATGTTTTTTTTTTTTTCCTTTGAAACGTAACTAGTGTAGGACAGACGGTGTTACGAAACTCTTTGCTGTAACGGCACAGTTTGCAATGAGGCTATGCATACTGTTAGTGTTTGAAATATCTCAGTGCACGAGAGACCCAGGTGTGTGCTCCATCCTGCTAAACTTGTTCAAGCCTCATATAATGGGGCCCTTGAAATGGGCCTGAGAGGGTGTGGGCGAGCACACGTGTGTGCACAACACTTGCCACTGCTCCACGGGCCATCTAATGTTACATTGGGTTGCATAGCACGTTTAAAACATGAGCGAGCCATGTGAATTTGCTAAAAAACAACCCCACATCTGTTTTAAATACCTGTAAAAACCAAGCTGAGGGTCTACTTTTTTACTGCCTGAGCAGATTCAAGAGGTGTTGGTGGAAGGAAAGTGGAGGAAAGGAGACACAAGTTGTTTAAATTTAGTCCAACATCACGTTGGCTCCAAAACACGCTCTTGTGCTTGTAGACGTACATGTCTTGGGTTAGTGGTTGGTCACCTTGAGAAAATACCTGCAGGGATAGTGGTGTAAACTATGGTCAGCAATCATAAGAAGGGTCTGAATACTGTTAGAAGGTTTTTCTTTTGATAATTGAGAAGGGCATCATATGTTGTTGACTTTACAGTTTTTGACAAAAATGTGAAAAATAAAATAAAAATTAAGAAAATATATATAATTTTGCATTTTCACAAGCTAGTAACATTTTCAGACATTTTGAGTGAAGTGCTTCTACCATTTAATAGCCATTCTATGGGCCTTTGTGGTTGCATCAGAAGTTCTGTTCTTTGTTCAACCCCATTCGTAACACTCTGGTACATATTTTGCGTTTTGGTATGATACTACTGGGTTTGATTTATTAAAGCTGCTTGTGCTGGCTGGTCTTTTTTCTTTTGGCCAAGGCTACAGTACTCTTGATTTTTTTTTATTTAAAAAAGCTTCCACAATTTTTTGAAAAATAATGTCCCTGGGATTCCGTTTAAAAAAAAAACACCAACACACCTTTCCCGTACCTACACTAGGACAGGTAGCTTTAATCGAACCAAAATTGATGAGAGGATAATTTAAAACACAGGTGTCAAACTAAAGGCCTGTGAGCAAAAAACGACCCGCCACAGCCATTTATGTGGCCTTCTAAACTCTAGAGGACCACATAAATAGAACCTTCTAAATACTATTTTGTCAGTCGAATAAAACCCGTGTTGATTTGAATAGTCCTAAGTGACATAATTGTGAAAAGATGTTCAGTATAATTTAATTATAAGAAGTACATGTCGTATGCAGAGACATTTTTTTTTCATACATTTTAACGGTTTGTTAAAGATTGTTTTATCAATACTTTCTGCCACAATCTGCCCTTTAAGGACATTCATGATCTTTTATGTGGCCCAAAATGGAAATGAGTTTGAATTAGATCATGGCTGAATTTGACAGCGCATTTAAGAGAAAATCAAATTACTGCCTTAGTCTGACTAAATTCGGACTTTTGAAATGAATGTATACACCTTAGTGAGGCTGAAGTGGAACTGAACTGGCTTGAATTGATATAGCTAACTGCGTCTGGACATGAGGGTGACATGGAAACTCAGCAAATGAAATTCAGTTTTCCAGAACAATCATGTAGTTGTAAAAAGGCCCTTTATCTTTCTCATGTTGACACTGTTTTTACTTCAGTTTCTGGGAAAATGGTATACTCTATTCCTCTATGAGTTTAGTATACAAATGACATGAGGCTGGGAAATAAAACATAACATAAAGGGACTGAATGAGAAGGGAAAAAGTGATATGAACACAATGGCTGTCCTCTTGGTGTAGGGTAAGTAAGTTGTTGCATGTTAATTGTTTAAAAAAAAGTCTGCCATTCTTAGATGAGCATATTCAAGGCGATGTATTGCAGAATGTTCACATCCGTTGCAGTTTATTATGCTTTATCAAGTTTCAGTCAGAAACTTCAATGTATTTTATTGGGTATTTATGTGATATCCCAAAACAAAGTAGTTTATAATTGTGAAGGGGAAGAAAAATGATTACAAAGGTTTCCAAATGCGCCCATCCCAAATCACCTGAAAAGTGCGGTGTACATTTGAGTTAAGTCTCCTGTTTATATAATTGTATGTATGTATATAAGGAGGGGTATGTATGTACATTGTATGTATATTTTGCACCATGCATCTTCACATACACCAACCAACTCCCTTGTCCCTGCTGAAGTAAAGCATCCCAACAGCATGATGCTGCCTCCATCATGTTTCACTGTGGAGCAGGTGTGTTCAGTCATTCACCACACACAGGATTTTGCATTTAAGGCAAAAAGATAAAGCTACAAAAGAATTCATCCTTTTACATTTTTTTCCTACAAATGAAAAAATGTAAAGGGTGATGTGGAGGGCATGTATACCCACATCATGATGCTGCCACATCTGTTTTACCATGGGGATGGATTGTTTTGCTTTTTCTTTTTTACCACACGTGATATTTTTTTGGTCCCCCTCCGACGAGGGCACCTTTTCCCATATGGTTGCTCTACATGGTTTGTGGGAATCTGTGAATTGGACTTCTTGTAGTTTTCTTTTAACCCTGGTTGCCTTCTTGCAACATTTCTGTAAAGCTCAGATTTGCGTGGTGCTCCCTCAGGAGCTGCAGAACCTTGCAGCTCCTCCCGAGTCACCACAGGGCTCTTAATAGACTTCAAGGCATGTAAATACCTTGACTGCCATTGTAGATGGGATTGTGCTTTGTTGAATTGACCTCTCAAATATAAGCCTCCTCTCTTTGGCCCAGGTTTTTAATCATTTTTGCATGGCCTTATTTTCCAAGCCGGTTATGACATACACAGCCTTTCATTCTGCACTGCTGTCTGCAGCCTGGCACCGACAGTGTTAAGTGCTGCATTATGGGAGGCTCCCATCCCTTCCCACCCTGAACCTATTTACATATCGGGCGGGAAGCCGTGGCGGTTCGCTGCTGAAGCCAACCAAAACCCCACCCACAAAACGCCGCACTGGCGGGAAAAAAGCCGGCTCCAGCGCTCAACTCCCTGACAATGGAGAGGCCCAGATTCAGAAATACACACACACACACACTGTTCCCCTCAAGTGCATACACACTGCAGTGCGTACACAGTCACACATACTTGCATGCCTACACACATCAGGTGTTTAGGTTTGTTCTTTTTATTAGCTAGAAGAGATACCTTCTGCAGGGAAGTGAGTGGCGTGAATGGTGTGACGGCAGGAACAACCTAAATATACAGGATTTATTCAGCCCTGCAGCCGTAATACAGGAAGGGTTAACAGCTTTTTTCCCCCCTAAAATAAGCTCCTTGCATCCAGTACGTGACAATTAAACGCATGGCTGAGAGCTAACTCTCCAAACTGCTGCCCTGGGAAAGAGTTCACCGCGTTACTGCAAACACAGGAAGGCATGTCGCGCTCTGAATTTGGGAGGGTTGGAAGAAGCAGAAAAAGTACTGGCCACATTACATAACCAGGAAGGAAACAAGCAGCGCGGAGACAGACCGACTATAGGAAGCCATGCTCACACTGCACCTATGGCACTCTCCTTACAGGGCCTTCACATCTCTGCCCTCCCATCTGCTGCACCTTCATGTAGAGAGAAAGTCACTGCAGGAGCCAGACAGCATGACAAAGAGACAGAGCGGGAGAGTGAGGGAGTGAGGGAGGGAGGGAGGGAGGGAGGGAGAAGGAGCTGCATGAACTCACTGAACCTCGCTCATCCCTATAGACAGACACATGAATAAATGATGGTCTGCGCTTGGTTCGGGACACGTATATCACATCGGAACATCGCAGAACACCGGCTTCATATTGGGCTGAATTAGGCTGTAACGGCACTCTCATCACGCCGCACCTCTGGATGTGTGGTCCATAATAAACACCGTTAGTTACAAACCACCATAGAGGCTGATTTAACGGAGCAAAAGTATCCAATGTTCAACGCACTGCAGAGCCCAAACTTTATTGCACTTTGTAGGGACTTGATTTGACCAGCTGAGACTTCGGCACAATCGTGAAGCGCAAAAGCATTACTTTAACATTTTCAGCACTCTATACTCTGACTATATACTCTTTTTGTGAGTTTTTTTTTTCTGTGTATGCATCTGCTCTGTCTTCTCAAACCCACAATAGGTCGTGACAGATGTTCGCTCACACTGAGCCAGGTTCTGCTGGAGGTTTCTTCCCATTAAAGGGGAGTTTTACCTCTCCGCTGTCGCTACAGGCTCATCCAGGAGGAAGAAATGCTGCAAGTCCATGATTTGATGCAATCTGCTGGGTTTCTTTAGATAGAAAACCTTCAACCAATTTGAATAATAAACTAAACTTGACTTTGATAACTTCTAATCTGTACATACGATTGAACTGATTTGACCCTAATTGAACTGGCACCGATCTATTCCTAACCCCTCGACTAAAACTTTATTCACGCCATACCTCTGAAACCAAACAGCTCAGTCATATAGGGAGGATTGGGAAAAATGCGCTAACTTTGTATTGAACGGTTCTCACTTTACACACACACCAATACTGTGGGAATAAAGCCTTTCAAGAGGCTGAGTCACACCTGCCAGTGTTAGGTTTCTCACTCGGGTTACGCAACTTCTGAACCGTCTTTGTCTGCAGACGGCAAAACACTGACCCCAACCCACAGGAAGCCTGCAAGTAAACACCCGTTGAACTGTAAAGATAGAGGTGGAGAAAAAAATCAGGTCAAAGATGAAATGAGCTCCGTTGACCTTTAGATTCCTTCATGTTTTTAGCCCTCCAAACAGATGCACATTCTCAGCCAGGTCCTTCATATTCCACACACACAGATTACAGGACCATGTGGTGTCTAGTATTTTGCCATTCACAAATATTTAGCCTTCTGAGTGAACTGTAAACATGGCGTGCGTTATCAGAAGAATGAAAAGTCTTCGACTGCAGTTGAGCCTCGGTCTGATTAGCCGTGTGCGCTAGGTGCGTGAGGAGGGTGTTTTTGTCTAGCCAGGCCCAGATGGCAGAGAATGTTTAGTCAAATGGATTTAGAGATTAGGATTAGGTGGACTTTAAATTACCCAGACGCACAGTCACCGGATGACACACTACTACGGTGGAGCTACGAGCTGGAGAGGGGCACGACACACCGCTTGTTTAACTACCTCGGTGTAAAAGTGATGAACATTTAGCAGGACAAAATGTGACATTTTGCACTAATTTATGATGAAATGCAACGTCTGGAAACACACAGTTGCACCATTGTGACAAATACATATAGCTTTTGACATTAAAGGAGTGGAAGTTAAAAGCTATGAGTCTGAACAATCGCTTTAACCATCAGAATGCAGCCTGAACCCTTCATGTCAAACAAGGACGATTCAGAAATCCTATTAGTTGACTCAGATACAAAAGGAGAAATGCGGACTGATCACCTTGGAGGGAAAAGCAGACTCGGTGGGTTAAATAAGGTCATGTCTAGCTGTTGTTTACCATTCAGATCTGACAAGAAAAGTTACAAAAATGCTCCCCCACCTTCCAGACACAAAAGTAAGATAATTGTTATTTAAAGAGATGAAGAAAAAGATTTGGATTTCTTTTAAGTAGAATAGTTCAATATAGTTCCAATCAAAGGTTAGCACAATCTCATTTTGGGGGATCAGAGTCATTCATTTTGAATGTTTTTACAGATTCATATGAAAGGATTATACAGCACAGAATTTTTGGAAACGAGACCTGTGTGTCCAAGTTAGAATTTAGCGTGAATTTTTGTCTAATCCACTCACTTATAGTCTTAATCATGCATTCAAGTTGAAATTTAGAAAATACACCAGAACTACTATCTGGATAAATGTCCCTCTGGCTGAACCCTTGACAAGTCCTCTCGGTACAATAGAGATCATTCAGTTGGTTAAACTTTATTCATTCCTCAACCAGTTCTGATGTGTTGGAAAATGTACTTGGCAGTTGTCTTACACGGGATGCCCTTCCTGATGCAAACCTCCTGATTAGCCTAGGGAAGGAACGGGATTCAGACCAGGAACTTCCGGGGAAACTTGCTCTGCCACCCGTGCTACTGCCACGGCCTCCATGCCTCTCTCCAAGCATTAGCTGAATTAACCAGAAGGCACATTCACTTTTAGTGTTAAGCATCTGGCATGCTCAGGTGACAAAGTTGTTATCAGAGCAAACAGCATAAGCATAGGTAGGACCATGTAGCACTGTCGATGTGTGTTTTTCCAGGTACGTCTATTTTCTTTCATTTAGCTGCTTAGTGTTGTGATTGGGTCTTTTTGAGGCAAAGAATGTTGTTAATGTCATTTAGATGAGTCTTCCCCATTACATGAATATGCAATATGCATTTATTGGTTAATGTATAGGAGGTGTTTGGAATGATTTGGTTGGCAGAAGTGCTGCTGCCCCCAGGTTAAGTTTTGGCTTGTATCTACATAGGCTACGAGTCTGCATCTTCAGATAGTCTTTTGCTTCGTTCAGAGGTTGATTCACACATTTCGCACCAAAACATATTCACCTCTGGCAAACAGAACCCGTGTTCTTCCTGATCCACATGGACGTTTGCATAGGGTTTAGAGCTGCGTACAATTGTTTGAATGGATAAACATGGCACCTCCAAGCTTCTGGAAATTATACCCCAGGATAAAAAAAAAAAAGACTTTTGTTTTTAACTCTCTTCCTGATATATTAGCTGATTTCATTAGATATTTCTCATGATATGATGCAGAAATATTGTGAATTAATTTATCAGAAGATGACAAAGCCATGCTGTCATCATTGATGCATTCCCACATTGTTAAAAAGCATATTGACCGTACTGTGTGTAAACTTCTGACTGTAAAGAAAGAAATCTCTCATCACTGGGACATTTAGCGATTAGATTGAACCTTTTTATACAGTAAACGTCTGGTTTCAACAGCTCATAGGTCAGAACATATTGCATAAGTCGGGCTGCGGTTCCCCTGCTCGGGGCCTCATGCACAGGATAGCATGGCCCCACAGCATTTACATTTACAGCTTCGGTTCAGCTGGACAGGGCTGGGAGGGGAACATGGAAAAACTGAGATGAAACAGGGTGAATAGCTGTGCAGTGAATGTAGATAGTGCAAACACACACAGGTGAGACCTCTGTGTGTGTGTTTGCGTGTGTGTGTTCGGACATCTCAGGAAGCACTGAAGAACTCCTCTTTAGGAGCATGCACACATGCAGAGCATGTTTAAGGATTTGTTAAGAGTTGAATCCCCCTGCTGGCATCTAATGAGTTCACTTGGAAAGTGTGTGTGTGTGTGTGTGTGTGTGTGTGTGTGGCTGTGGACGATTCTCTGCGTCACAGCGCACAAGTCACCAATTAGCCTCGTGACCACGGAGGCTGCCCTATATCTCCACTTCTAAGAACAAAGTTCATGGGCCCTCGCGTCTCTGTATGGTGCGGGCTGGCTGCTCTGAGCACGGAGTGATCCAGCAGTGCCTGGAGGTGCCACGCCAGACTCGGGCGAGGAACTCCTGATAACAGCATGCCACACAGGGTGTGAGCAAGAAATGAGGCATGCAAGAGACTCTTCTCTTCGTTCAAATTAAAATATCGCTTTCATCGCTTCTTCTTTAGCAGTTACAGGTGAAAACATAGGAAAGTAAGGAACCTCAGCAGTTTTAACTTGCAGCAGGAGTAGGGAAGAAAAAAAAAAAACAAGAGATCATCCAAACACTGAGCTGGTTATGAAAACCAGACACCAGTTGCAGAGTGACCTCTGCTCTTCTACTGTATAGTAAGCTCCCAGTAAGCATGACCGAGTTTGGAAAGAGAGAATGTGAGGCACACTTCCACCTATTATGCAGCTGAAACCTATTTTTAGCCACTTAGATGAGGTCAAACCGCAGGAGCATGTGAACCAAACTGGAAAAAAATCCCAAAAAACAAGCGTTTAAATACTATAGATGACTGTTAGATAAAATGGAATGGGGAAAAAAGTGGCAGAGGAGCAGATGGAAAGGGAACGCCAAAAAAGGCGTTTGGAGCGACACCAGATATTGTGTTAGCGCTTCACCGACAGGCAGACCCACCTTGGTTTTAAGGGGCTCCAACAGGCTGCTGAACAAACAGTCAGTTCGGTGGAAAAAAACAAAAACGAAAAAACACTCTCCACTTTCAGCCTGAAGCCAGCCAGTCATTAAAACACAAAGAAGAAGAAGAAAAAGGTCCAATACGACAAGCTGGAAACAGGCAAACAAAGAACAATACCTTTTACTGTGTGAGCGCATCGCTCAGGGCTCAAATGACAGAAGGGTAACAATACTGGAAATTCACAGGGAATTCACTAAGTAGTCATGCTGCTTAAACTATTTCAATTTTTCCCGCTACAACATCAAACTTTTATTGATTATACAGCGACTACATTTGATAGGCCGACGCAAATAGCTGCATAATTCCAAAGTGGAAGAAAGGATACATAGTTTTATGTGTACAAATAAAAAAAATAAAAAAATAAAATTGTGATGTGGGGCAAAAACATGCCAACGGCATGATGCTGCCACTGTCGTATTTCACAGTGGGTATGGTGTTTTTCGCAGGGTGACGTGCGTCGTTAAGTTTTCTGTCCCACTTCTTCTTACACGCTCGCTGTCTGTCCTATGTGGCTGGTAGAAAACTGAATCAGGAGGCTTTTTCTTCCAACAGATGGCTTTCTGCTTCCCACTTTCATCAAAATAGGTTTGCTGCGTCCACAACTGATGTTTCCTGTTGACGGATTCGCCCACCTGAGCTGTGGGTGTTTGCAGCTCCTCCAGAGTTACCAAAGACCTCTCAGCAGCTTCTCTGATTAATGCTCCGCGTTCCCATTTTTGTCAGTTTAGATGGACTGTCATATCGAAGTAGGTCTGTAGTCGTGACGAGCTCTCGGGAAGTTGTCATATAGCCCAATCCTACTTCAACCCAGTGGTTCTCAATTATTTTCTGTCAGCCCCCCCCCCCTCAAGGTAACACATTTTTTCACGCCCCACCTGAATTCAAATACTTTTGAGAACGTGATATTTAGTTATCTATCTGTACAAATCACTGGCACCAGCATTCTGCATTCAATCTCCTGATTATCGAAACAGATTAATAAAATGAGCTGCAACAACAACTTCAATTTTAGGTTGTTGCAGTTTATTGTTTTAAGTCTTCACACTATTTCCAAGTTCAGTTTATCAACTTAATTGGGAACATTTAATCAAGACTGTTTTTCTTTTTATTGTCACAAATTTCTCTCGTCCCCTTTATTTTCGGAATTCCGTTTTATTTATTTGAAAATTCCCCTATTTCATTTTTATTTTTCTGAATTCCACATTTTACATTCTGACCATATTTATTAACCCAAGGTGTGAAATTATGGAGTGAATAAGAACAATTTAACAATGCAATAGAGAAGCCTTTTCCTGCTATTTTTAAGAGCTAAAACACTTTGTGCAAAACAAAGAACCTCATGTTTTTCATGTTTTATAAAATAAATCTCCCTTTAAAAATGCTCTAGTTGAACTCGGGACCAAAACCATGTCTCCTAAAGAAACCAGGAAACAGTAATTCCTTGTGTCACAATGATCATTTTTATTTCCTTAAAACACTACAAAAATGGCGTATTCCATTTTGTTTGTTAAATTCCACAATTTTGTCTGCCTTTCCCACATTGCGAACTTCATAGAGGCCTACTCCGTCAGTCTGTACACCAGGGTGTCTGTGTGCACTACTTCTGCTGGGTTGAACAGGCAGCCTGTGGATTAGTTTGAGCACTGCTAGACAAAAGTCCTCCTGCCTCTTGTGCCACGCCACCAACTATTTGAGAAGTAGTGCTTTAACTTCTCCGCAACGCTCTCCCTGACCTGTCCGCTGTATTCGTTGGTCTTCAGGTTAACGCTTCTTACTAATTAGGTTACTTCTGAAAAAACTGCACAGGATTTTATTAAAGAGGGCAGAGTACGTGGTTGAAAAGTGATGAAATGATAAAGGGTTAAAGGAGTAATCGATACTTTGAAGAACTAATTTAGATTTGAAAAAGTCTTAACTGATACAAATGCACATTAGTCCATGAGCTGCGAGGCTTCTAGTAAAAATCTGGTTTATTAAGGTTAAACCAAACAAAAGACAGGTGAAAGCCTGAAATGCAATTTTTTGGGAAAAACAGATTGTAGCAATAAGAAAATAAATAGCAATGTCAGCACTTCATATAAGGCATTTTCTGCACACAGAAAAATAGAGAAAAAAATTCTTATAATCTAAAAGAATAAACTAGAAATAGTCCACAAGGATAGCAAGTTTACTCTTGAAATTAAAACAGGCAACAAAACTGAATTTCTTTAAAGATCTGCTATGTGTCTATTAATAAAGGTCATTTTCTGAACGACAACAACATCCAGCAAAGTATACAAGTTAGAAGTGCTCAGAGGGGATGGAAACCTGAATGAACACAGATGTAGGTCAGAGAGGATGCAGCTTTCATAGTGTCCCAGGTACTTCTGTGTGTTCTGTCCTCGTTTCTTTGGAAGAACCCTGAGAGGTTTCGGTGGCATCCAGAGCATCAGAAGCGCTACAGTCCTTTGCAGCGGTGCCTTGTGCAGAGACGGGGGGTGCAGTCGTGCTCTGGGGCGGGTCACATCCTGGATCGGACTTTCTCCTCTTCCTTACATGATAGTGATGCTTTTTGGATTTCAGGTGAGCTGCAGGTACAAAGGAAAAAAGATAGAACTCTTAGATTTCTTTATTTCTTGCTGCCTGTTAAAAAACAGCACCCTTTCCAATTATTGGCATCCCCGGTAAAGAGAGGATAAATAAATGGAGCTTTAATTGAAGTTAGTTTAATTTTATTCATTGGGGAGAAATTCCAATGTGAAGAGGTAATTGGTTTTAACAAAATCACTTTGGCTCCACTTACAGGCATCTGTGATGATCCCTTTAAAATGAATGGAACGGAAGTATTTTTACACTTCACATTTTTAACTTTATCAGTGTCTAAGAATGTTTAATTGCAAATTCCTTGAGTATAAATACACTAAGACCCATTCATTGGAGCCAGGTTCTACTTGTTACCACAGCGTTTAGGTAGGCAGCAATGTATCAAAGGCAGATGGTGACAAACACAGGATGAAAAGATCAAACTAATTTTGTTGGAACTGGTCAAAATCACAAGCTGGAATGATTATCGGCTCCAGTGCATCCAGAAGACACAGGTGGAGGCCTCAGTAATCCCCTGGATCAATGACTACCTGACAAACAGACAACCGTTTGTGAGACTGATGGGTCATGTGTCTAACCAGGTGGTCAGCAGCACAGGAAAACCACAGGGGGCTGTACTACCACCATTCCTTTTCACTCTGTACACCTCAGACTTCCAGTACATGTCTGAGTCCTGTCACTTGCAGAAATACTCATATGATTCTGCGGTTGCTGGGAGAACAAGAGATGGACACGAAGTTGAGAACAGCGCTTTGTGGCATGGTATGGACACAATCATCTGACCTTGAATGTGAACAAAAACAAAGCAGGTGAATAGGTCAAACAGCATTTCCTTCATGGGAGAAGAAGTGGAGGTGGTGGAGGAGTACAAACACCTCGATGTTCACCTGGACAACAGACTGGACTGGAGATACAACAGCGAAGCCGTCTGAAAGAGCAAATCAAATTTGGGACACAATTAACACCTAAACTTGGACTACGCCAAACCCCTGGGACTAGTGTCAATAAGCCTGGGAGCTTCGCCCCACTGATTATTACAGATATTTGATATTTGAGGGAACCGGGCAATGAATCTACCCCTACCGTTTCCCAGAACTCGCCGGGCACCCACCCTGAGTCTAAGATTTCAGTGATTATCAGCAGCAGGAAACATAAACCGCTAACCACACGCTCTCATATTAAACAGAACGTGTCAGAAGGTTCAGCTGCCCATCATCACAACACTTAAGTTAGCTTTATTAAACATTAGATTTCTATCCGGGAAGTATTTTCTTATCAATGACTTCATCACTGAGCATAATTTACACGCACTTTTTTTTTTTTTATCAGAAACTTGGCTAGATGAAAATAACGAAACAGCTGCATTGATAGAATCTACTCCTCCAAATTATAATTTCTTAAGTGAGAACAGAAAGCACAGACGAGGTGGAGGTGTAGCCACCGTTTTTCACAACTCAATGAACTTTAAAAAGGTAACTCTGGGCACATTTGATTCTTTTGAATACCTAGCCACCCAGATAAATGAGCCTAACAAAGCTTTATTTCTAAGTTTATATAAACCTCCAAAACTTAACTAACTTCTTTAATGATTTCAATGACCTTCTTTCTGTAATATGTATCGACTATGACCAACTAATCATTGTGGGGGATTTTAACATCCATACCGACAACCCCAAGATAGACAAGCAAAAACATTAGATGATACTCTCCACAACTTCGCCCTGATCCAGCATGTCAAACAACCAACACACAATAAAGGACACACTCTGGACTTAATTATCAGCAAAGGTTTAAATATTTCCAACATCTCTGTAATTAATATTGCGTTATCTGACCATTTCTGTATTTTCTTTGAAAGTACCATCTCTGCTAAATTATCCAGCCACAGTAAGACCATCATAAAAAAGCGTTTCTAGGGGACAGTTCAGTAGAAACCTTTAAACGTATTTACCCTTCCACTACATTCCCCTCATCTCCCAACTCAAACTCAGTAAATAAGCTGGTAGATAATTTCCTTGTGAAAATCTCAGACATCATGGATTCCATTGCTCCAACTAAAGTGAAAGTAGTCTCGGGTAGAAAGAAGTCTCCATGGGCAAGTAATCCACTGGTACGTAGTGAAAAAAAGAGTGTCGACGAGCCGAGAGAAAATGGCGGAAAACTCGACTCCAGTTTCACTGTGAGATCTAAAAAGAGAGACTGAATAGATATCAGCTAACTATAAAAGATGCTAGGGAATCGTTCTTTTCTGAAATCATCAACAGAAACATTAATAATGCACGGACTCTATTTGCAACAGTGGAAAGACTAACTAATCCTTTAGTGACAGTAGCCCCTGAACTAAACTC